>CM077243.1:15276578-15294078 GCA_039654775.1 Spinibarbus caldwelli | reverse complement strand
TTCGGAAAAGAGCGGGAGGGAATGTACTACAACTTCAGTGTATTAAGAACAACTGCTGTGGCAAAACTTCTGACACACTTTGCCAATGCAAAACTGTATTTTATTGATTATGTTCATATTAAAGCTGGTAACCGACAAATAGCTAATATTATAGAGCTATACTATATAATCTAGTGGGCTGAAATGAAGCAAAATTAGAAGTTTTATATGCTCTAGGTGAACTTAGGCACTGTATTTTATTGATTATTTTCATGCAAGAGCTGATAACTGACAAATAGGCTATATTATAGAGCTATACTATACATACATACATATACATATACATATATATATATATATATATATATATATATATATAAATATATAAATATGTGTCATACAAGCCAGAAGAAGGGCCAATGAAAAACAACAGAGAACAATTTAAAATCAAACCCAACACATCTCTGATCCCATTTTATTCCTTTAGACATCACGTGACCGAACCGAGCAATATTTAGTTCAGTTGATGTATTCTGCACTTTAATGTTAAGCCATCTCTGTTTTTTCCCTTTCAAATTTTCTCTTTTTTTTTTCTTCCTCAAACTGCTATTTCCGTAAGCGTTTCCTATTGATTGCTTCTACCAACTATAAACCCACACAGAGCCACCCCATCTGAGAAATGATTATCTTTGATTATCTCTGAGTTTGTGGTTCAATAAATTCATGAAAATTTGAGGCCTTGCTGTGCTTCCCACCAGAGCTGGTGCACATAAGTCTCTCTCTCAGTCCTTCAATGTGTTATCACTGCTCGCTACACAAACTCCGCACTTCTGAGGAGATTAATGACACATTGTCTGTGGAGATAACATCTGTCTACACTGCTCCTGAAATATCAAGCTTAATAAATATATTTATGAGCCCTGCTCTCTATAGCACTAATGCAATCAGCCGTTGCCGCTCACGCTGGCCCAAGACACTGGAAACCCATTGACTTATTTTGTAGCAAATTAGTCCAACACCTAATCGCTGAACACTGCTCCGCTTTTTGAATTACGACTTTGAAACACCCATCCGCTCTGCAGCAACTGAAGTTTGAATTATATCAATTCATAGACTTGCCGGTGTCCAGATTTCATTAGAAACACATTAACAACGCTTTACATCTGTTACCATCCTGACATGTTCTATAAATAACCGGCATGGTAACAGAGTATTACCATTAAACTCACTAGCGTTACCGTAAAGAGGTACATCATTAAAGCTGAACATGGGTCACAAACAATAGGCATAATTGACTTTCAAAGAAGAAGGTTAGAAGTAGTTGTTGCGTGAATGTGGATGAGTCTTTTGTGGCAGTAGGGTGTCATTTTCAGAAACATGCAACCTATGAACTTAAAAAATAAAATAAAATAAAATAAAATAAAAGTCATATGCACTGAAAATAACTAGTGCAGAAACAATTTTCACTCAGAAACTGGTTGTAAATTTCACAAACAGTTACAAAAAAATGGCAAGAAGCATATTAAATTGTTACAAAAACTTCCTGCACATTAAATTAAATTATGTGAAATTTGTAAATTTGAAAGTAGAAAAACTGAAATTGTATATTCTTGTAAAACACACTCCAATAATTGTTTTATTTACTACTTTGGACTTTTTTTTTTACATTGTGAGTAAATGATATTATGTGTCAATGAATAGTATGTGTCATAAAATAAAATAAAATGCTAAAAACAGTCATATGTGTTTGGAAAGACATTAAAGAGAGTAAATGATAACAGAATTTGCATTTTTGGCTGAACTATACTTTAAGTTCAAGGAGTACGCAGCGAGGAGCCATTTGTTTCCAGGGTAAACATGTTTCCCCCTCCTCACCTCCATCCCACAGTCCCTAAACCTGACAGAGCAGTAGCCGAGGGCTACGTGAGACAAGGGATGCAGTACAAGGACAAATCCCCACCCACGAGGACAGGAAGAGGAAAGATGTGATTAACTCTTTATCATTGCGACTTTACAGCGGTATGAACATCGCTGCAATGCGATTTGCCCCCCGATCTGACGCCCCACTCTCCTGTTCTCTAAATATTAGTCTAATCTGAGATATGTGCTGTAGCTGGAGGCAGGGGGAGGGTGGAGGGAGATAAGCCAAGAGGCTAAGCTAACAAAAATTAATAACTGTGATGGAGATCTGCCTGTTTAGCATAATTTCAGTGCAAAAAGCACCCTGACCCCCCCAATGATACTCTTTATCTTGATTATTTTGAACAATGTGAAACAACATAATTTTGTTTACTACTTCACCTTTAGCAGTCAGGTGCTACGCCAAACCTGACACTCCTGCAGCAACGTGTGAACACTCAGAACTCGCTGTGTAAGGTACATCGCACATGATAAGAAGTGATGTACACATACAGTTCAGTTGGAAAGCACCTTGATTATTATACATGAATATTTCAGTCTCGTTATTGTGTAACATAAATCAAAAACTGGATGGAAGACAGGTTGAAAATGTATTATTTGTGAATCAATAGTTAGCAATATAAGCTAGTTTGTGGTCTGTTAGATTTTTTAAAATGTTTTTGAAAGAAGTTTCTATTTGATTAAAAATGCAATAAAAACAGTAATATTGTAAAATGTTAATACAATTTAAAGCTGTTTTCTATTTTAATATATTTTAAAATGTAATTTATTCCTGTGATGGCAAAGATGAATTTTCAGCAGCCATTACTCCAGTCTTTAGTGTCACAACATCCTTCAGAAATCATTCTAACAAGCTGATATGGTGCTTTATTATTATTATCAGTAGCTGCGTTTACATGGACCCTAATAATCCGATCGTAATAGGACTAGAAGCACAATCGGAATAAAAAAGTCACATGTAAACACGTCAGTCGGATTGAATTGGCCAGATCTGATTAAAATTTCGATCGGATTGTAAGGGGTGGTTTATTCCTTTTGTAATCCGAACGAGAGGACATGTAAACACTTGATCGGACTGAAAACCGAAACTGGAAAGTATTGCGCATGTGCAGTGACGTAAAAATAGCGTAATGACGTATGACGCGCGGAACGAGCTGTTCTTCCTGGTGAATAAAGTGTCATACATGAGTGTCCAGTCATTCTAAAACGCTGCTTTCACTCAGCGTATGTGATTGTGAAGTGGAGCAGGACAACGTCCCACCAGTCCTTGTTTAGACTCTCATGCACAGATGACTGGTTTTGGGCATGGGAATGGGCCCTTTTACTACTTTCTAAAGTAAGCAGCACTGCACAATAACTAATGTGCTGGTCGTCGACTAATTAGGACCTGAAGTAAATAAATATCAAGTGTGCTTTTTAAAACAATATGCGACAACAGCGGGAAACTCTGAATATTCATGCAGTGTGCGCATGTCACACGATTAAATCTGATCCGAGGCTTGTAACATAACTTTATTTAGCGTTCATGTAAACATTACGTTCGGAATCGTCAATCAGAATGAATTAATTCCGATGGAAGCAAAAAGTGTCTATGTAAACGTAGCTAATGTTGAAAAAAGTGTGATAACTGTTTTAGGATTCTTTTATTAATATAAATTCAAAAGAGCAGCATTTATTTGAAATCTTTTATAGCAATCAATGTATTTACTGTCAATTTTGATCAATTTAATGTATCCAATTGCTGAAAGAAAAAAAAAAAAGATTTTGAATGTTAGTGTACATAAAACAATGTTTTATGTACCGTTAAACTGCTGTTTCTCTTACATGCTGCTTGTGTGCTGTATGTAACAGGCCTGCAGTAATAAATTAGATTTTTATTTATTTATTTATTTATTTTTATTCAACAAGGCCAGCTTATCTATCAGATGATTTTGACCTAAACAAGCAATCAAGTGGGCATTCATGTTTAGTTTCAGACATCACTTCAAGGACTCTTTACAAAAAGATAAACTATCATACAGGTCTTGCATGCTCTCACAAACCTCTCAAGGTGTCACAAGGTGTCAACACAGCCCAGTTAGTTTATGAAAAGTAATTATATTTGCTTTCCTTAAAATTACAAAATGATTATATGCATACCAGCACACACACAAAGTTGTAAAACGTTTCATCTAAAGCATCTGCACCTTGTGAGAGAGATGGGCAAGCAGAGGCGGGGATGTTAACTGCTATGGTAACCAACCCCTGGGGACCAAGAACTTTCATCGGATCACCTCCCAACATCTGGCTCTTAAATGTTCACACATAAAAAAAAAAAAAAAAAAAAAAAAAAAAGAAATTCACAAAAGAAAAAATAAATAAATAAAACAGGAGTGCTAATGATACACGTGGATATTCACCTTGCAGAGTTTACGCTGCACATATCCACAAACAGACTACTTAAAATACACACAGAGCTTAAGCGAACTAACATTAAAAACATTATACAGTACATAAACACAACAGGTTCAACTGCAAATATGGACGGAAGCATGGCAGTGATCCAGAGGTCAAATAGAGGCCATTATCTAAACGTTAATGACTGTCATGAACAGTAGACATTACATTTGCACATTTACAAAATAATGACCCCCTTTCCATTTATGCTGGAGCCATCATTACATTAAAAATATACAAGGCTTTTATGAAAAAGCAGTATTTAGAATATTTCTGTTTGGTAGTTATTATTATTATTATTATTATTATTATTATTATTGTTGTTGTTGTTGTTTTATTTCTTATGATAATTTCACACAGGTCATTATTTTAAGCCACTTGCTAAAATTATTAGCACAAATAATAATAATAATAATAATAATAATAATAATAATAATAATAATAATAATAATGACTCTTTAAAAAATAAATACAAAATAATAATAATTATTATTGTAATTATTATTATCCTTGTTATTGTTGTTGTTTGTTGTTATTATTATTATTATTATTATTATTATTATTTATTTATTTATTTATTTATTTTCATTTTATTTATTTATGTTTTTTCAAAGTCTTGAGGCCCATTCACACCAAGTACGATAACTATAAAGATAACGACAAAGATATAGTTCTAAAAATCGTTCTCAATATTAAAGAATAGCAGAGTCCACACTACAGCTATAACAATAAAAGCATAGAGAAACAATATCGTTGGAATCACTTCTAGACCAATTTTTTCCAGCTGATGAACGATAAAAACACTAAGCCACACTGACAGCCAATCAGAATCAATCCTGCTATAACGAGCTCGAGAATTTAAGACGAGCGTGAGCTTAGAATAAACACGATATTGTTTGCTGGTGTGGATGCAAATATCGTTATCTTTATAGTTATCTTTCTTGGTGTGAATGGGCCTTTAGACTTTCAAAAGGCAGTGAATAAAATGCTGAATTGTAAGCACCAGTTTCTTAATAATGTTGCATAGCTAGTCCCAAAACTGCATGAAAGTGCCATCAACGGCTACAATATACACTTTCATAAAATAATGTTGTTTAATGTCCTTATGTATTTTACATACTGTAACTGAGAGGGCTTCAGCAAAATGGTCATTATTAACAAAATATTATCATGTACAAAATAGCCCTTAATAATGAGTGCAACTGAGTTTTCTACTTAAAGATACTTCTCACTGATTAAGAGACCTGTTTCAGTAATTTACAACATGAGTGTTAAGTGACTCTCACATCCCCCTAAACACTGATGAATTATGAGCATATAGGTGGCCATGTTGAGACAGACAATCAAAACAATAAGACACACTAATGTGGAACACCTCTGGCAGTACTAGTTATAAAACACTTTATTTTTCCCTTCACAATAAGGCTGATAGCAGTGCTCGCAGATTTAATATTCCATGCAAAGGAAAGAAACTTATTGAGAGTCTTGGTTTAAACTGAACAAAAAAAGTTCTTTGTTGAAAGCTGAAAATAGCATACTTCAGTATGACCCCTAGTATTGTCTACTGTCCACTAAAAACAATTCACAGCCTTGACTGAGCAAGAGTGACGGTGCACAGACAGAGGCATTCAGGTGGAAATGACCTAAAATGTCAATTAGCAAATTATCATTGGCTTTAAAGAGAATGGGATCTTTTCTTTCTTTTTCTTTTTTTCTAAACTGTCTGACAACCCTATCCCCTGAGACCATTACAGAGTGATTTTTGAGGTATTGTATTCATAAGGGGTTTCCAGTAATTGGATTAAATTGGTTCCAGAATGTAGCAATTTATATTGTAATATCCCATTACTTCTAATACTGTTCTTAATTAATTAGGTCTCTTTTTTCTTGATGTATAAGTTAGCTACTACAGGAAGCTGGGTTAAGTTTGTCCCCTTACCCCTCTTTCTCCTCCCCATCCTCATCCTCATCATCCCTCTTCATTCTGAATATCTAAGGTTAGTTGGTTGCTTGGTCACATCACTGCTTATCCATTTTCAGGTCTAAAAAAACCATACAGACAACATGTTTCTCAAGATATATCCAAGACATACTTGTACCATAACCTGAAACCAACCATACAGAACAAAAATACAACACGTATGTGCACTGAAAAACAAAAACACAACCTGCAACCTTTAATATACAGTAAGTGTTTGATCAATGATTTGTTATCATTGTCTTTTTGCTTCATGTTCTAGGTCCCATTTTAATTTATGAAAGCCATTCTGCTTCGCCTAAAGGTTGCCTAAACGAATACAATGTTCAGATAATTTCCATATGCAAATATGCTTTAATCAAGTCAATTAAATAATTTCTATTTTTTCCATGGCAGAGCCTCCAGGCTGAGTATGTGGCTACATAACACACTCGCTTTCTTTGGAAGATGAAAAGCAAGTGATGGGTTGCGATATGAAAGTGGCAGACAGGAACAGAAAAACACTTACTATTTTTTTCAAAAATGTATTGCTATTTATTGCACCAGTCAGAACAATTAAATAGGTTTTAATTACAGTACATAATTTCATTTGAATGTACTGTCTCTCTTTTTATCACACCAGCTGTCCTTTAACCCTGACACATTTCTTTACCATTATATTCATAAAGGGCATTATGCTATGAAAATGAAGTTGCCACAAGAGCATGTTTGTATAATATTAATTATCATTTTACTTGCTTACATACACTACTGGTCAAAAGGTTTTGTTTTGTTTTTGTTTTTTAATTTTTTGAAAGAAGTCGTCTTTTATGCTCACCAAGACTGCATATATTTGAACATAACACTAATATAGAGAAATATTATTACAGTTTAAAGTAACTGTTTATATTTTAATATATTTTAAAATCTAATTAATTTTCAATAGTCATTACTCCAGTCTACAGCGTCACACAATCCTTTAGAAATTATTCTAACATTTCTTATTATTATTAAAGTTAAAACAAAAGTTTGTGATCATCCAAACGTCTGGGGTAAGACTATTATCATTTAAAATAAATAAATAAATAAATAAATAAATTATATATATATATATATATATATATATATATATATATATATATATATATATATATATATATATATATATATATATAGTAATAAAATATATTATATATATATATATATATATATATATAGTAATAAAATATATTATATATATATATATATATATATATATATATATATATATTAATAGGAATAAAATAAATTCACTTTTATTAAGCAAGGACAATTGAACTGATTAAAAGAGAGAGTCAAGATATTTATAATGCTACAAAAGATTTCTATTTAAAATTAACACTCTTCTTTAGAAATTTCTATTTAAAGAATTATGAAAATAAAAAGTTTGACCGGTTTGGTACATACTGTACTGTACACACATACACATATGCATAAAATTATAATCTGTAAGTAATTGTATAAATAATCAAAATGTACAGATGTAATCTAATAAACAGAACAGGAGAAAACAAGATTATATAAAAATCAACAAATAAATGAAAGAATAAAGTACATGAGGAAAAAGTGCATAATGGCTTTGTTTCCAGCCACTATGTTCATGAATAATTGCACAACTTGGGTCACATGAGAGCTACCTAACAAGCTGTCACTTCAAAGAAACACTCAATATTACATAAAGCCATGCTACTGCGTGCTTATTCTATTAGCATGAATGCTAAGATGACACCTGAGCAAAGGAGCGCGCGGCAGCACTCGTATGCAAGCTGCCACAAGAGAACAACCCTGTGTATCATCTGTATTCTTGCCATCAGCCGAACAAATACACACTCACAATGAAAATAAAAGAATAACTTTTAAAATCTCATCAGAAACTCAAGCAAGATGGACTGAATTTACATCACTCCAGTGGCCCTTTAATTTGGTTTCTGCTATATAACCCTGCCTTAAATTACACAGAGAGTAATGAAAAATCGTTAGGCGCTTTGATTATATTATTCAAACATACAGAGTCTGCATTTCAGGAAACTAAATCTTGTTTCGCCTAGTGTAATAATTAAAAACGCAATCTTGCCAGTGACTATTAGTGGTAGGAATCAGCAGGGACCTGGGGATATGATATTTTATTTAGGCCATGATAAATTCTAACAAAAATATCAATGGCAAAAATATAATATTGTGACCATAATATTGATACAGTATTTCGAGAGAGAAAAAAATTCTAAAATCTATTTTCTGCTCACATAGTGACTACTATAGGTTATTTCAGCATGTATGGAAGGAGTATTGGGAAAAAGGTACATGAAAAGGGTTGAGTTTCCTCATCTGTGAGACAGCTGAGCCCTTGGGCTTCGGCAACCACAAGGTGGCATCTTCCTTCCTGAAGGAGACTTCTGTCTCATGTCTGATCTGAGGGGGACGCACACATACAGCATCTTAAAAGCAGGTGGGAGTGTGTATGTGTGTGTCATGGGCTCAGTGTGTTCATGACTAACCTGCGTATATTTAATGAGCAATACCATTATCTAACTCAGCCGCTCTCTCTCTTGTTAAACGGACTACAACCACTCTCAGACAGCAGCACTCATTCTTAAATGGGATGGTATAGGTGTATAAGTACAATAGGGAGAGGCAACCAGAATAGCGACACAGAACGAGAGATCTTGCATTTTGGTTAAACATTATGGAGCTTGGAGAAAATACATAAAGTAAAAAAGTAAAATAAAGTAAATTTGTGATTCAGTTTTCTCTTATGTTCTGTTTCTCAGTGGCCCCAAAAATATTTTAAAAGCTCTGAAAATAACATTTAAGTATCAGGTTGATACTTCATGACTTTTTCCTAATCTTATGAGAAATAATGAAACAAAATTTCAAAGATGATAAATGCTTTAAACATTCTCCATAAGAAATGTTACATTACTTATGTTTGGGGTCTCAGAGACCTATGAAATAAAATATTAAAAATCTAATTAATTTCTGCATGCTAAATCTCTCTGACTGGCGTTAAGGTATTGTATTAGAGATACACTCCAGACAGTTGTTTGCTTAGATTTTATCATCTTATATAATCTTTATTATCCACAATGTGTTTTTTTTTTTTTTTCCTGTGGCCAAACTGACCATTAGAAACAATAGTTCCCATTGATGAGGAGCCTATTTAAAAAAGAAAAAAAGGTCAATTCAACATTTTTTTTTCCCTATATCTGTATATCATATATTGAATTTATTAAAACAGAACATTATAAAAAAAGAAAAAATCTTGCCCAAAATGGAAAACTCAAAATAGAAAACAAATACATGAAAATCTGCACACACACACAAAAGCAAAACATGGGAAAATGGAAATGAAAAAAAAGAAAAATCATAAGATGAGGTTGCTTGTCTAAGGTCCACTGCTATGAATCATTTCTACCAGTTGTTTTGCATCCGCAGATCAGACGGATACTGTTTTGCGTTTCCCTTTTTTTCCACAACTGCTCTTTCAGTCCTGACAGCTACAGGGAACATGACTATCAGTAAGAGAAAGCATGTGAGAAAGAGAGAGAATGCAGCGGAGGCTACTGACTACTCCTGAAGTCCATTATCTTCACCTCCAGCTCACGCTCTCTCCTCACCTGTTCATTTCTTCCCACCATTTGCCATATGGAGGAGCAGTGCACACTGAGTAAACAGTTCCATTTCCATCGACGGCAGGTCATTACAGGACGTGTTCATTTTCCTTTTCACAGGCTGGCTTTAGCAGCTGCACCTTCACTGATTCTATAGGTGCAATTAAACATCTGCTTGGTGTAATTGATTAATATGATCCAAGCGCCAAACATTGTAGATGTGGCTGGTGGGAAATGTGTTCATATGTTTCTCACTTCTTCAAGTGTGTCAGATTTAAGTCCCATGTAAAATTTCATGTGTAATAAAAAAATGATTGCGCACTGACATGAAGATGACTTATTTTTTGGTTTGTTTGTTTGTTTATTTATTGGGAATTAATTGTTATTAATTGTTTATTTATTAATTATAAAATATGCATTTAAATATATATATATATATATATATATATATATATATATATATATATATATATATATATATATATATATACACACACAGACAGGGATATTGTTGTTGTTAATAATAATAATAAAATAATAATAATAATAAATTATCTTGTCAAGTTGAGATTAGGGCTGCAAAACAATTAGTCGCAATTAATCGATTCAAAATAAAAGTTTATGTTTACATACTATATGTGTGTGTACTGTGTATATTTATTATGTATATATAAATACACACACATACGTGTATATATTAAGGAAAAATATGTTAGATTTATATGTCAAATATTTATATTTATATATAATATTAATTATATACAAGTGTTTACATACAAATACAATACATACTTTTTTTTTTAAATATATACATATGTGTGTATATTTATATACACATAATAAATATACACAGTACACGCACATATAATATGTAAACATAAACTTTTATTTTGAATCGATTAATCATGTCTAATCGTTTTTTCAAGCCCTAGTTGAGATAAGATAAATGTCCATCTCTACTGAAATATTCCTTATTACATTAATATTTTATTGAAACTTTAATTGTAGTTTGCATTCTAGGGTTTGCTTTATCACATTTGGAGAGAAACGATAATATCACATTCACTTTTCCAATCCTGAGTGAGGCTAAAAGCTCAAATCCGTCGTCTCGCTTTGGTCAAATGGTCAACAACAAAATTGTTTCCTGTCACGCTCCAGAGTTTAAGTCTAGCCAGCCAATATGATCTTTATTCATTTATAACCAAATACGAAATGAGCCAGAATAAAATGCAGCCTGATGGGGACACATCTGCATCACCAAACCAGAAAAAAACTACTAAGCCAACTTAACAACACAATTTACCTCAAGAACAGTTTTTGTTTTCGCTTGTGTTTGAGGAAACAGCATTTTCTTGATTATCAGCTTCAGTGTGGAGCTGTTCATGTAAATAGGTCCACATCTTGGGAAGCTAATATGCAAAGAAGCCCTGTCCCGTGTGTCAGGATCTGTGGAACAAGGAGATTAATGGAATCCTAAAAGTGTAAATTATAGCCTTTATCCACTGCAGCGTGGAGAGGAGGGCCGACAGCCCCCAGGGAGGCTCCCCACAAAGCAATTCCACCAGCTCTACACATGCAGATCTCCTATACACAGAGGTGAAGGGCAATTTCCCCTAGTCTCACTTCTTTATTTATTTCCACAGATAGAATGGCTGGACACATCTACATATCCACGTGATGGTGGCTGAACATGTTGTACACAGGTAATAATGTGCTGGCAGCGGGGGGGTGGAGGGTCGGCAGGGACAGCGGATTCCACTGTCTAAACCTCAGACTGGATGAAGAAACCTGACGACCAAATGATGCTGAAAAACTCACTGGTCACCTTTTTAATTCTCAATTTGGACTCAGAATGTTTCTGAAGGTTCTGGTGTTCGCCCTTAAAAATTTTAGTTGCCGTTAAAGAAATAAAAATGAACACAGGCCAGATTTAATTAGTATTTTGGGGGGTTCATGGTCTAAAGGCCTGTTCACACCAAGAATGATAACTATACAGAATTACTATGATAACTAGATTACCATCTGCACCAATGCATGATAACAGTTTTGTTTATTGTGCACAAAGTGAGCGCTCCAGTTTTGTCAACTGCCACTTTAAATGGATTCTGATTGGCTGCCAATGTTTTTATCATTCATCAACTGAAAAAAAAAAAAAAAAAATTCTAAATGTATTCCAATGATATCGTTCCACTGGGCTGTTATCGTTATAGTTGTGGTGAGGGCTCCGCTATTCTTTTGAATTTAGAACAATTTTTAAAACTATATCGTTATAGTTATCATCCTTGGTATAAACAGATGTTAATGATCTGGGTACATTAATCTAAATAAAAAATTGTTTATCATCATAATCTTTGATCAAAATGAAGTAACTTGTCTGTTAGGGATGATATATTAGTACCATATCAGTTATTGCATCAGACAACATTAAATATTTAATTGAATATGCATCTTCTCCTTTATTTTAACATTTAGACTACATCTGTCATTATCTGGCACTTACTTAAAATGAATATTAATATTTAAATACTAATGTTAATATGTAAAAACACTTGAATGATGTTAACCAATAACCAAAGAGTTATTTAGGCATTGTTTACATATGAGATCTGGTATGCAACGCCCACTTTTCACCAAAAAAATTCATCAATTACTTTTTGATATAATCATATATGCTATTTCACGCTGAATATCCAGTTTCACATTACTAAGAAAAACAGGTTGCCAAACACCAATTTACAATGGCTTTAAATCTGAAAATGAGCATTATCCCTGAAAATACTAAGAAAAAGTGCTGCACATGTTGTGTCATGTCGGCTACATGAGCTAATGACATGGACTGCTCTATCATGGACGGTCACGCAGAAAACATGTAAAGCTATTCACATGAGACCATTTTATGGTCTAACGGACAGGAGGAGAAACAACAACAACAACAAAAAACTCAACAAAAAAAAAAAAAAGAGAAAGAACCTCTCAGAATTGCAGCTGACAGGAGGGCACCTCAGGACAGAAAGCTATAATTATAAACACCTTGTATTGTATGTATTATAATGGAGTGATGCGTGTCTGACGGATGAAAACATTTCAGATTTTTTTTCTTCCTTTCTTTCTTCCTTCCTTCCTTAGATCTGGCAACACCGCTGTCCTCCGCATCCCCCACTCACCCCAACTCTCCCTTTTTACTATTCATTGAGATACAATCGCCGGTTGGCACTTCTCCAGTGTTAGATGCATTTGAATAATACATGACCTGCCCTTTCGCTGACATCACGGTGCCAGAGCTCCAACAAGGTATGAATCTTATTCTATATACACTTCCAATGTTCAGTTGTTCACAATCTATACTGTCAACAATTTATCACAGGATGCAGAGTGGCCCTGCCAAGTTATCAGAGTGGTCGGTGGCCATGTATGATCTAGTCGGAGCATCTGGCTCTTCACTGCTCGTGACATTAGCCCAGACAAGAGAATCAGTGGACTATTGAATGCAATTACAGTAAGCAAGACAGACAATAAAGATTGATAGGGCTTTTTCATTTTATCACACATGGAAACATAACGGCGGTGAGGCTTCGCCTTCAACTGCCTGCATCTAATAATGATTGAGGGTGTGCCATGGTGTGGGCAAGACGAGAGGTGAGAGAGAGAGAGAGAAAGAGCATATACACAATGGGGCTCTGCCCTTTTATCTATGCACATGCATCACGGACAAATGGGGATACGCACTCCCCCCACACGCATACACACACATTATGTGCGCATATGCATTCACGTTCAAATGCAAAATGCAAACAGAAGGTATACGCATGCAAATACACCCACATGAAGTGTGTGTGTGTGTGAGTGGACACCTTCTGTTTGGACTTTCCGAGTTTGTGCGAGAGCCTCGGTGAATAATTGCATTCTGAAGATTTTAAAGGAGAGAAAAGCCCTCGACGTGCCCGTGCTCGGTTAATGATGAATATTTACACGACATCGATCACATTTTTGCAAGCAATCTCAATGATTAAGAGGGGAGAGAGTCACCATGCATATTTAAACAATGCGAGAGATAATAAATGAGCCCTTTCAATACAATCAACAACCTCAGGCAAAACAGAGGAAAAACATCACAAGAGAAAATATCTCGGCTGTTGACCACGCTGAAAGGCCAAAAAGACCCCCGTCTAAGAGCTCGGATACATATTCATACCGCAGCCTTGTTGCATTTAAACAAAGCGTGTTTGGAACAGAGCGTGTTTACCGAAAAGCGAAACTGACAGGTCACATTAAAATGACCTGACAAGATTCTGAAAGGTGACTATCGGGGCAAAATGCATTATGAATTGCAGTTTTCAACTGGACTTACATGCAAACATGACAAATGTTTAATTCCTTGAAAGAGAGTGGGGGGAAAAAAAAGCCATTTTCTGGGAGACACTGTGGAGATGACATGTCAATGCAAGGCTGTTCTATTATTTGCTTGAGTAATCATAACAATACAACATGCTTTCCCCCAAGAGTTAATTGCAAAGTGAAGGAACAGGCCAATGCAAGCAATTCTATATTTGCACAAGCGTGTTGGCGTGCT
Source organism: Spinibarbus caldwelli (assembly GCA_039654775.1). Taxonomy (NCBI): domain Eukaryota; kingdom Metazoa; phylum Chordata; class Actinopteri; order Cypriniformes; family Cyprinidae; genus Spinibarbus; species Spinibarbus caldwelli. The sequence continues at coordinate 15,279,569 of CM077243.1, read as the reverse complement.
GCTTTTCTCTTGAGATAAGAGAAAATTTCTCATTTTAACATGATATGTGATACATATTGATATATCATTAGCTATTCTAGTAAAATGGTGCTTCATAGTGACTATGGCATGGATACAGTAAAAATTAGAACTGTCAATCGATTTAAAATTGTAATCATGTTAATGACATGCTAATGAATAAAAAAAAAATTAAGATAGGCTAATTATTGTAGAAGACAATTACACAATTCAATAGACACTACAAACAGGGACTAAAGATATTTTGAAAAATAAAGATATTTTGAAAGAAATCATTGAAAAAATGTTTTATAAATAATTCATTTTGTGTTCTGCAGAAGATAGTCATTCAGGTTTAAATGACAGAATTTTTGTGTTTAACTTACTATCACTGCAAACATGGAAAATATGTGGTACTTGACCTTTGAATTGCTACAAGTACAGGGAAAAATATATTTTATTTAGAAATTATGTTATGTATTTATGCATTTATTTATTTTCAATCATTAATCCCACTAAATTAGCATGTTAAATTAACAACCCAAATGTTTATACAGTACATACATATGTTTGGTGGACTAACTATGTGTCTCTGGTTAATAATTGCACAAGTAAACCACGAAACAAGTTCTCTGTAGTCAAAGTTTGCATCTAAAACGAGGTTTGGAGGGTGTGTGCGTGTGTGTGTGTGTGTGTGTGTGTCAGGGCCTGACAGCTGAGGATATTTGCATGCACACACAGTTTCACATGCAGTCACACAGGCAAGCTGCTGGGCTCTTATCACCTCAGATAAGGCCTGACTGGCCTTTTACCTAGGGGAGCCAGGTCTAATCTGAAAAAGCCTGTCACTAACAAAGAGAGATCCCTTCCTCAAGGATAGCAAGGCTAAAGTGAAACCCAACTTTGCTCCTCTGCCTCTTTTACTTCCTTTTATCTGCCCCTTCATTTGGGCCCGGACTTATTACACCCATAATGCAACACTTTCACCCCGGCTTAACCACTCCATTACCCATGGATATTGTCCCTCTTGCCCTTACTGTCTGATAAGTGCAAATGAATGGCCAAATAAATATTGACAAACTGGTTTTATTTAAAAAAAAAAAAAAATCTCTCGTTCCCCGCTGGATTGACTTTGTCTGCACCCTGGCAGTTATTACAATAAGCTCTCTGCCTCTTACGTGTGCATCTGCTTTCATGAAAGATAAAAGGTTGAGTTTAATCCAAGGATAATATGTCCGTCACGTTATTCACCTGCAAAAAAAAAGAAAAAAAAAAAAAAAAAAAAAGAGTACAAACAGTGATTGTTAAATCTATTAAACCCACAGCCATTTATCAAAGCACCTATGGTGAGATTAAACAGGAATATAGAAATATCTACGCTGTTAATGAGGGTGGCGGCGTATAAAAAAAAAAAAAAAAGGATACACAAACAGGACGTAACCGTAAAGCAAATTGCTTGCATGATAAAAGAGCGCTCATATTCTCTAAAGGTAAGCAGTTCTGTTAACACACAAACTCTGACTTCCAGTAGTGGAGCTTTGTTAAGATTCATATCGGCAAATGTCAAAAAGAATTAAAAAGATAACTGTCATTCAGAATGGGCTCCGGCACTCTGACATATTGCTCATAGACGGGGAAGATAAGGCAGACCCCAGCCTCCTGTTTCTCAGTCAGAACCTACTGCGTTTGCCGCACATCCAAAGAGCTAATTCCCCCGCTCATATGAATATGCCATTTTCGTACTGCCAAGATGATGAATCCCTAAACTGTACGTCACTGTTAGCCGGCCCCACCAAAAATGCCATATTAATGTCAAATGAGATATAACGATTTAGATTTGTCAGATTGCCCAGTGTCAGTCCACATCCATCCTGTGAGCTGGTGGAGATTTCCCATCAGACACTGAGAAGAAGAACAGATAACACACCTCTCTGTGTTGGCCTGCTCTCAGTGGAGGCAAAGGGGCAAAAGTAGTTATTCCAACTACTCTGTTCACTGTAGCTAATCAGGAGTAGCAGAATCAAAAATACACAATATTATATCTAAAAATTAAATATAGATATTAAACTGACCCTCAGTAATTAAGGAGACCGGGGCAATTGCAATAGTTTCCTTCAAAACTCACAGACTACTATAAATCTACTCTTCTGTTGCTGTGAAAAACGTGTCAAAATTACATTTTCTTTTTTAATTAGTATTTTTCCTAAACTATCTGCTACTCCTAACTAATAATTATAACAGAGACACTGCTACATGCAAATAACAACATGCAACTAGTATATATATATAATAGTGTATCATTAGAACAGCACAATAAATAGTCTTGTAGTTTCAAAAAATAGTTGATGCCAAAGGCCACTGCATTAAACTCCAATTCATATCAGAGTGCTACAATCAACCCCATCCCACACCCAATTGTAACAAACAATGGAATTAACCCATTGTATTTCAATTAAGATCACGCATCAAAGTTATCAAAATTTTACAATTATTAATTTGGTAACACTTTAGTATAGGGACCAATTCTCGCTATTATCTAGTTACTTATTAGCATGCCTATTATTAACATATTGGCTGTTTATTAGTACCTATAAAACACATATTCTGCATGACCATATTCTACATCCTTAATCCTACCCAATACCTGAACTAAACTATCTAACTAATAATAAGTAATTAGTCGTTTACTGAGGCGAAAGTCATAGTTAATAGTTTCTTAATAGTGAGAACTGGACCTTAAAATAAAGTGTGACCATTAATTCTCCTGGAGAGTTGTCACTTCTATACACTGCTCATTATTTAGCTTTGAGGAATAACAAATACAAAAGCGATAGCTACATTATAATAATTTGGACATTATTTGGACTTTTTTTTTCTCAAATATATTGAGCACCTTATAATCAACTAGATATGTCATTCATATCATCAACTAGATATTTAGTTCATTAATCATTTTTAAGATACATTGTTGAATTTCGTCATACAAATTTTTGG
>CM077243.1:15264078-15271578 GCA_039654775.1 Spinibarbus caldwelli | reverse complement strand
GTACAAGGACCAATATGTGATAAAGCAGACAAGTGCATGCATGAGGTCAGATCGATAGATGAGCCTTATGTCATCATGCATACACACTCTCACACACACAGGCACACACACACAAACTCTTCTATCATGCTGTGCACGCTCCATACATTTTAAAGGCATATTGAATGTACATTAAGTTACATTACACAGGAGGAAAATATCAAAGACATCTTTGCCAAGGGAAATAAGACCAAAATTGGTCAAGATGTCCAATAAAAATAACTGCCCTGAAGAAATTTTTATAGTTAACTGTTTTGTATGTGGCGCATAAACGATATATGTGCAGTGGTCTTTAAAAAAAAAAAAGAGTCAAGTATGTATATTATATTACCAGTGATTTGTGTACAGGCTTTGAAAACTTAGAACCATAGAATTCTCTAGACAGCTTTGCTAAAGAACAGTGGCAAGAAAAGCTACTATCTTTTGTTTGAATGACTTTATTGGGTTGTAAAATCAAAGTGGAGGTGAAAGGTCAAAATGAAGAGGTAACGAAAGAACTGGTAAAAACACTTTTCCTGGAACGGAGGAAAAAAATACAGCCTTCATATCAAGGCAAGAAATATGAATTGAACACAAAAGACACTCCAAATCAGAATAAAATACAATAGGCTTTAGACCAAGACAAGACGATAAAACCTTCAATAAAAAGAACAGTGCTGATGACAACTTAACCCTGGATCTGGCAGCAAGAATGGAAACAATTACCTCTAGCTGCACACTAGCTTTGAACTTGTCCCTCTACACATTTTTGTGGTACAGTCCTTTTCCATTCCGTATCAACAATACACCATGCCTCCACATCTTGTGTTGTATCCATTTGTTTGAATTTCAGATGTAAGAATAAACCATTTTAGTAACTATGCCAACCAACAGACAAAATAATGCTGAGTGGTGTTGCCTAAAAAGTAAATTAGCTACGGTCTTGTATGTTATGCCCAAGAGTACGTCCAGAGTGTCTGAACATCCTACACAAACTCACCTACTAATAATATAATACTGTATAGACAACAGCCAACATCTATCATATATATATATATATATATATATATATATATATATATGATGAGCATAAGAGACTTCTTTTAACCATTTGAACAATATTAGCACAGTTTATGAACAATCCTACAGTACATTTTCAAAGAGGTCTCAGTCTCACACTACTGGAAAACACTGCCCAATTCTTAAAATTGTTCATATTTTAAATTCACTTTAAATGAAAATGTGTCTGATTTAAAAGTTTAAAATCATAACGGAATTTCAACACCTCCCTTCAAACAGCAGCTCCACCTTTCTGCATCCATGTGTTTGAGGAAGGAAGCTCACAAATCTTTATTTAGAGATGTGTGATTATCCCTTTCTCTCTCTCAGAGTGCATTAGAATGCACTGAGAGCAGTCATCCCTTCCTCTCCTCTCCTCAATCTTTCTCCATGCTGAAGGCCTTGTTTGTACAGCTCTCAGCCCAAATCCATTATTACTTCCTAAACTGACAAATCATTTCAACAAATACAATCTCCCTCTCCTTGCGCCGGCTGATAAGATAAATGCTGAAGTCGAGAGAGGACTGAAACAGAGGTAGAGGTTCATATTTCAATTTGAAAAGCACCTCACTCTGAATCTTAATTTAGAAGCAATAAGACAAACAACATAATAAAAAATTTAAAAAACCCCAGAGGATTAAGGTCCCAGTGAGAGACAAAAGTCTTATCTAACTCCTGATGACAAAAAAGTGGTCTAATTTTACCGCATAAAATTAACTATTTTTTATAATAAAAAATAATAATAATGGCCATAACAAAATTATAATAATACAGAGTCTATAGAGAGATGATTTCCAGTGCTCAGCATAGACCTCGGCTTCTGTCCTTCCCCATAAGCCTGTGTTTGTTTTAATTGTGACCAATAAAAAAGGTCATAATTAATACCCCAACATAGACACTGATAAACAATTCCAAATTGCCACCATAATCAAATGATGCAAACATCTATGAGTTACAAAAGTTCACAGCCACAACTGACAATTTCTTAATTGTATTCAGTCATTCATGGAAATTTTATTAACATGGAGCTGATGTATCCTGCTCTTCCTCTGTCACAACACCAGGGATCTAATTTCATTATTTTCCACAAGATTTGCTTGACTACTGCCATGATTTTAATGCCGGTGCAGTCCAGATGTTTATGCTATTTAAATTAGGAGGCAAGGCCTGTTGGGTAAACATAATTAAAGAAAGTTGAGTTTTTTTTTCTCTTGCCCTCTCTTTGTCTCTTCGCCTCCCCTCTCTCCGTCTTCGTAAGTTTACTTCATTAGGCAACTTTCATTTAACTCCTGATGCCACATGGCCCTCCCATAAAGCACAGATCTCCGCAGATCTGTGAGCGGCTCACGGCGCCGTGAAGGAGCCTTACGCACATCAGCGCACCCGCAATGCAGGCACGACAGCAGGCTGGCGAGAGGGGTCAAGGTCTCTAGGTCCACAGAGAGAGGAATATTAGGTGCTAGTGTTTACATGTTTGCTGTTCTGCCATGAAAACAAATTCATGGCAGAACAGCAAACATTCAAAATACTGACATAAACTAACAGTATATCCCAACAGATATGGCTGAAAATACAGCAATTTGAGTATTTTGGGGTTTTCAATGGCTGATGCTAAAATATACATTTATGGTGAACACCTTAATCAAAAGCAACTTAAAATGATTAATTACCTTGAATGTGTTCGTTTGTTTGTCATAATATACACAAGACACCTATGCTAATATTTGCAAGTTATAAGCCTACAGTTAACTAAAAAACTAAAACCATAAAAAGTGTTACTTGAAATAAAATTAACATTAACTGAACCAAAAAAAAAAATAATAATAACTTGCATATCAGCTAGTTGCCAATGCAACATTTCTCATTTTCATTTAGTTTAACTTGATGTAGTAAAACAAATAAACATATAATTGAAATAAAAGTAATAAAAACTATATTGGCAAAAAAGAAGAAGAAAAAAACTAATCTAAAACTGTAAAATACAAATGGAATTAATAAAAAGTAATTCAAAATATTATTAAAAAATACAATAATATCTCAATGATACTAAAATAACACTGGTTTGCAAAGCAAAAGATTAATAAGAGTAAACAATGACAAGCTGGAACTACATTTAAATAAGATAGACAGACAGACAGACAGATAGACAGATAGACAGAGAGATAGATAGATAGATAGATAGATAGACAGACAGACAGACAGACAGACAGACAGACAGACAGACAGACAGACACATAGATACATAGATAGATACATAGATAGATACTGACGAGACTGTCAATAAAGTTTCAAAATAACAGGACAAACCAGCAAAATTTTTCATCAAAAAATAGTGTCATGTAACGAAACATATCATATCAAACCTGTGCTGCAGCAAATCAGTGAATATTTATAGTGATGTATTTATTTTTTGTTTATTTTTTTTTAATCTATGATGGCCTGTGGTGAGCATACATAATCATTAAATAAATAAATAAATAAATAAAAAGAATAAGAATTTCTCTATTTGGGTGAACTGTTCCTTTAAGTACAGAGATGACATGGATTAGGGACAGAAACCATTACATAAGCATCATAGCAGGGCAGATACGGTATACTAACCCTGCTTTGATAATTCATATAAAAGCCAGCATTTCTCATTGCTCAAATACACACACGCATACTGTCTAGATGGTGTTGAGTATTCTGCTGCTGAAGCAGCTCCGGCATTCTAATTTCAATGACTTGTGAACCCTCACCATGCATTAGTTTAAAAGTATCACTGAGGTTTAAGCCAGTGATGAGAGCATTATTTCTCCTGTTTAGCGAATACTAATCAGCCGACCTAAAGCGCGAGCGTACGTGTCTGTGTGTGCGCGCAGAGGAGTGAAAGAAATTATATCACTTATGTCAGAGTGCTAATAGGCCCAGCCACACTCCAAATTTAATTTCATAAGCCACTGTTCTTGATTTTTTCCCCCCTTTTCAGATTAGTGACTAACAATCTATTACAGGCAACATCACAGACAGTGTAATACAAGAGGTCATTACAAGATTACGTAAACTCCAGACTTGCATTACCATTCCACATCCATTTACATGATGATTATTACAGCAGAAATTAGAGTGTGATTAGAGGGCCCAGTAGCCTTTGCTCTCCGCAGACACATCTGGGCACACAGCAGAGAGGAACTGACCACTTGTGCCAAGGATTTATAGAAGCATGTCGGCATTTGTTTTGTCAGCATGATCGCAGCAGCGCCTCGGCCATAAAACCAGTCATTCCCCACTGCGGGCCAAACCGTTCATTTAGCATATTTGATATAAACACCTATTCTTTCCCGGAGAACAAACCCCCTCCAAATAACATTCCGCCGGCGCCATACGTCCGTTTATAAGTATGCAGCGCGTGGAACGTTCGCCATACTTTACTGCACATGAGCTGAGTAGCTGTCAGAATTACAACAGGCATCTCAAGTAATTATGCAGATTTATGCAAAACATTAACAAGAAGAATTAAAAGCACAAATGAGGTGGCTACACTTGAATTGTTAAGATTATGAATAATTACCATGAATCTTTTTTGCTCTTAATATAACTTGTTTTTGATAAACAAAGCCTTAATTATCAGAATACTTCTGAGAATATCGGTGACCTTCATTAATCTTACAAAACAAGTCTCTGGTGAACGGCAGCTGAGGAGGCCCGCTCTCACACTGAGTACACACATAACAAGAGCGGCGTATGCTAACTAGCCACTTCAGAGAGCCGAGCGTGTGGCCAGGTATATCTTACAGCTCAGCCACGGATGCACAATCATGCCAGGCGACTCTGCCTTTCCATCTGGGACTCCCTCATTCCAGCTACTCATTAATTACAGCCACATTTCTCACCCCATCCTCCCTTCTCTTCTCAATATGAGAGACCTGTTTTTGTCCCAAAACTCTGCGGCGAGAGGAATTGTTTCGGAGCTTCCGTTTTGGACGTCGGCGGTCGACTACTTGCCGCTCACCCCCGACCCTCCCCGGATTTGTCTGTGGCCGATCTTCACCCTCGCCGCTGTGGCATGTCACGACGGCCTGTCAATCAACTCGTACCTGGCAGGTTTCTCGTCCACCCACTCAGTCTCTCGGAACAGACTGAAGGTCCATTTGTCCAACCCCTACCACACCACTCTTTCCCTTCCACGCTCTCCAGCTCCTCCACCCCTCCATCTGTGCTTCACATACTCTCCTTGTAGCTCACAGACCATGAGGATGGGGCTCACTGGCATACAAACCTGCTCCATAACCCTCCCGCCAAAAGCCCAATCAACAAATCTATGACAAAAAATGCATGTCCATCAAACAGCTGATTCATTGACTTTTTTCTGCATTTATCTCTTTATAAGAAAGATATAGTGAAGGGGACTGGTCATGATTCGATTTTTAAATGATACTATACAATGATATATATGTAAATACCATACACTGTATAAAAATATTTTTATATATTATTATTAAAATCTACATTACAAAATATACACACATACATACAAATGTACAAAAGATTGGGGCAGTAAGATTTAACACTTTTAACACTTAAAAGTTAACACTTTTATTCAATAAAATGATCACATGCATTAAATTGATCAAAAGTGACAAAAATTATTTTTAAAATTCCAATAGGTTTCTTTTTCAAATAAATCCTGAAAATCCTTAATGTATGACAGTGTCCACAAAAATATTAATATTATATTATATATATTATAAAATAAAATAAAATAAAATAAAATAAATTAAATTATGTGACACTGAAGACTGAAGAAATGGCTGTTGCAAAATGTAGTTTTTCTCATAAATTACATTTTAAAATATACTGACAGTTATATATATTAAAAAAAAAAAAACACCACTTTTAATCAAATAAATGTAGTATTGGTCTTTTTTTTCAAAAAGATTAAAATATAACATTAAGATGTATACTTGTTTCAATATATGCATAAGCATAAGAGCTCAGAGTACATGCACTAACCACTACACCAAAGCTCAGAAGAATGATGGACATTAATATAAGTGAGAGGAAGGTGTGTATATACTTTAATTCCACAAAAAAGGCAGTTATGCACACTTTCTATCAAGCTTTGGGAAGTGTGTGTGATGACAAATCCCATTCATTATTTTTGTTACGATAATGTGGCCACTGCACTCAAACATGCACTTTGGAAAGGAGAAAAGGAAATGAGCTATCTAGCACACCGCCACAGACACTACACTCCCTAATCCACATATCATGCATGTGGAGTACTGCTAGCTTTAGGAACAGATGTCAGTCCTGTTTTAGAGCACTACAGTTATGTTCACACTAAATCTTATAAACAAGAGTGACAACTGAACTGACAACATTAAATAGTCATGACTTAGTAAGTAGTCATGATTTGTTACTAAATTGTTAATCTGTGTCAGAGCTGACAGTTTCATGTACTGTGTTTTGACATGAAGCACATTTGTGATCCTGGATTAATTGATTAATTTTTGGAAGAAATTAATACATTTATTCAGCAAGGATGCACAAAATAATCAAAAGTGTCAGTAAAGGCTTTACAAAATTCTTATATATATATATATATATATATATATATATATATATATATATATATACACACACACACACACACACACACACATATATACACACATAATACACCTTGCAGAATCTTATATTTAGATAGATAGATAGATAGTACTGACCTGAATAAGATTTCACATAAAATACGTTCATATATAGTCCACAAGAGAAAATAATAGTTGAATTTATAAAAATAATCCCGTTCCAAAATTTACATACACTTGATTCTTAATACTGTGTTGTTACCTGAATGATCCACAGCGTTTATTTTTTTGTTTTGTTTTTTTATTTAGTGATAGTCGTTCATGAGTCCCTTATTTGTCCTGAACAGTTAAACTGCCTGTTGTTCTTCAGAAAAGTCCTTCAGGTCCCACAAATTGTGTGGTTTTTCAGCATTTTTGTGTATTTGAACCCTTTCCAACAATGACTGTATGATTTTGAGATCCATCTTTTCACACTGAGGACAACTGAGGGACTCATATGCAACTATTACAGAAGGTTCAAACACTCACTGATTCTCCAGAAGGAAAAACGATGCATTAAGAGTCAGGGGTAAAAACTTTTGAACAGAACGAAGATGTGTCAATTTTTCTTATTTTGCCTAAATATTTTTTTTCATTTAGCACTGCCCTTCAGAAGCTACAGAAGATACGTACATGTTTCACAGAAGACAAAATAAGTTCAATTTACCCTGATCTTCAAATTAATGCATTGTTTCCTTATATCTTATCACAGGAATAAATTACATTTTAAAATAGCCTATGCTAAAATAGAACGGTTATTAAAAAATTGTATTAATATTTCACAATATTACTGTTTTACTGTACTTTTGGTCAA